>OY292402.1:17839335-17886873 GCA_958496205.1 Idaea biselata
TGAGCTACGATGCCACAGACAGATACACAGACAGACAGACAGACACGTCAAACTTATAAGACCCTTCTTTTTCCGCCGGGGGTTAAAAAGGAACCCTTATAAGTATACTCACTTGTTCCTTTGCCTGTCTCACCGATTTTATCAAAAAAAAAACAGAAAATAACTAACATACATCTAATAAAAGGTGCTGTAATATTACCGCTCAAGTAAGTGTGAGTCGAAGGTTTTGTACCTACACCTTTTTTTTCATTATTTCATGAACTATGTATGGTATGTTAAAGTTTTATCATATATAGTAGATTCCCGCGGTTTCACCCGCGTAAGTCCCGATCCCGTGGGAATATCGGGATCAAAAGTAGCCTATGTTACTCAGGGTGAATGTAGCTTTCTAATGGTGATAGAATTTTTGAAATCGGTCCTGTAGTGTCGGAGATTACCCCCAATATACATACATACATGTTACCAACGTTACCTCTTTATAATATTAGCATAGATTAGGAATCAGAAGGGGAAGTAGGTAATTAGAAACAGAATAACACTTATTTTACTTCACAGTATTTACTTCATTTTACACATATTTCAATACCAAAAACCTAAGTAAACAAACAATTTTAACAATATCACGGACTTCTATCGAATTAGTTAATCACAGATCAATAATCGCAAACATAAAATAATAGGCAGAAAAGACAGTTTGACCCTTCAGACGAGCATAGGTTTCACCTACGATGTGAACTCAACCGAGACTAGTAGTAAACTGAGCTTGCAGCTATTTACATAGACAAGCAAGGCTTCTCCAACATGCTCCTATGACAACCGTGACGTCACTGTTCTTCTAACACATAATTATGACCTATTCAGATGGAGCATTAAAATATAATTTATTTATATCACAATGTCTCTCTGACTATTTGCGATAGCTTACAATAATGGATTATTATAATCAGACAGTGCGCTAGAACGAGCCCAAGCACACTTGGACTAGCTGCATGCAGAGAGCGTGGCGGCGACCCGCGAGGTCGCGGCGGCCATCCGCAGCGGCAATGAGCTCTTGGCCGCAGCTATCGAGATGCATGCGGAGACCAGAGAGCGACCCTCTTAAACCCAGGGGTTAGTACCTCAGTAAGTATCAATAGGTACTTTATAAATAAAAAACACCATCTTATAGTACTTCGTACCAAAATAGTTTATTTACTCAGTTATAGTAAACCTATTTTGTCATATTTGTTTCTAGTCATTATGGTTCCGTACCCAAAGGGTAAAAATTACTGAGACTTCGCTATCCTGTCCATTCATCTGTCACTACACTAGGCTGGATCTCATAAACCGTGTTAACTAGACAGTTAACATTTTCACAGAAGATAACAAATACAAAAACAAAATTGAACAAATACTTAAGGGGGCTCCCATACAACAAAAATGACTTTTCACGGTAAAACGCAACGTGAGCGTGATTTTTTTACTACTGGCGTCATCTAGTGCAAAACCGGCGTCAGTGGTAAAAATAAAATGCAAACGGGCGTCATCGTTAAGTAGGTACACGGATTTTGCGTGGTCCAGTGTTTATTTTAGGGTTCCGTGCCCAATTGTGATAATGGCATGGAACCCTTCGTGCGCTAGTCCGACTCACACTTGGTCAGTTTTTATTTTTCCTTATCTTCTCTTTCGCAATTCCAGGGTCCTCTACAAAATGCCGCCCACGCAGATTATAATCAATCCATACAATTTTTAGTCCAGTCACATATTGCGAAAACCCATTAACATTTGATACAATTATTGTAACGATTGATACAATAAAGTGATAATAATGTGAACTGTGTGTGCAAGTCCGACTACTAAGTCTTTTGAGCCGTGTTGGGTGCGTGAAACGTAATCCTGGTGGAAACCGGTTTGGCTGGAGAAGATGGCCATTTTTGTAATTGAGGTTCTTTTGACCACGGAGCTCGAACGATGATGACCCTACGGCGTATCCCGAGTCTCAAAGCTGGACCTCGTGTCTTTAAAACCCGTAAAAAGGTATTTCATTGCATTATATTTACAACCTCTCAAATTGTAACCCTTCTTGATTGGTGTCCACGCTTATCTCCAAGCTGGCCACGCCTCGTGTAAAATCCTAACCTCACGCTGTGATGTTTTAATGTCCACAGCGGGTTTTTTAGAACCAGTCTACAACTGATCGATCCCACTTACGACGACCCGGCGAATCCCATGGAACACGGCACGACCACGTTCTGCCAAGTAAATTGTTCGAAGCCATAGATGACATGCCACGTCCCAAGTAACCCCTTTTTCTTTTGTTATTTTTGCCCGGCACGTGGAGGCCAACTTTATTAGCAGGCGAGATACCTATTCCCCTACAACATTTTGAGGATCTCCCATCATAAGTTTCATCCGTATTAGACACTCCGTACATCAACAATTAGTTTCATAAAATAAATTTAATTTGAGAATAGCAGCGGACTGATTCGCGACCAGTCGTCTTGCCAATATTTGTTAATTATTTAGTCAATTCAACAGTTTATCTTTTTATAAGAATACGGTATTAGTCGAAACATTTAGGGTTTCATATAATTAAGCTTCAATTTAACTTTGTTTCACACAAATATTTTGTTGTGTTTTCTTTAGATTCCAATGCAAACTGCATTATTAGATTTGATTGAGTCGCAGTGTTAATTTAAATTGTAACGACTCCTCTATTTGATAGAAACAATATCCTAGATATAATTCTTTTGAACTAAACATTATTTAGTATTAATTAGATATATTTAAGGCATGCATTTTGTTGTTCTCAAGCAACCTGTTGTTTTATTGAAGTTTAAATAAATTATAAGATTGTTAATTGGTAAACATTGTTTAATTTTGATTTCACAAATACACAACTCATAAATAGCCAAGGGAAACGGTCCTTCTTTCAGTAGTAAGAGGTCTTTTGCTGCCCGGCTATAGCTTATTCCTGGTAAACTCTTATTTTGTGTGATAACTTGCGGGTAGAATCTTGTTTAATGTGATAACTTCCTTGTTAGGGTTCCTGGACCTACCTTTAAGTGTATGTTTAGGATCCTAGCAACGTCAGCTTACGTTTTCGCATTTCGTCAAGTTTGACAATTTCTAGACGAAATGCGAAAAACTTTTATTTTTGCCTAGGCTCACATTTGACAACTCCCCCACCATTTTATCATACGACAATATTTAATTTTGTCAGGGTTGTTTACATGTTTTGTAATAGATAGTCCACCTCAAATAACTAAACTACGAGTATCTATATACAAACGTTTTGTAATTGGAGGTACATATCGGTCGAGGAAAAAATATCACGTTACCATAGTAACGGAGTAGCTAGTGACTATGTGCAACCGACGCGACGTCATCTTGAGTTTAGTAATTTGGCGCGAACTGTAACATTATTTTATATTTTTGTGTCTTGCCATTCTACACCGACACGACCCTCATTTACAAAGTAATTAGCATATTTGTTGGATCCATATTTCAATTGGAGAGGAAACTCACTAGATTGATTTATTGATCTCAGAATATCGTCTGTGTTGTTAATCACCATGTCGAATTATTCCACTTAGCACTGAAATGTTCACTTCAACAATTAACAGATTACGTAAAACGTTTTAAAGACAAACTCAGTGGCATGTTTTGATTTTGAATACTACCTTCAAAATCAAAACATGATCGGATGATCGAATGATGGTAAATTAACTTTCTTTATTGTAATATTGTTTTAAATTAATTGTTTTAAATATTGTTTTATGTTTAGACAACTTCTAATTTCTTAAACTAATGTTTGATGTGACTATTTGTAATTTATCAGTTGAATACAAAACATAATCACAAAAAAGTAAACCCTCATGAGTTTCTTGTAGTTTCTTCTCATCAGAGGGCGCGTTCCGAAACTACACTTCATAACTAGCTGTAACTCGTTTTTTTAATCATTTAAAAATAATAATAATAATTGAGATTTGAATATTTAAAAATAAAAAGTTGTTGAAGTTAATTTTACGTCACTTTGCCAAGTTGTTTACGCCCCGGTATAAAAAGGGGTGTGAACAAGACTGGAGAGCAGTGTGAAAATTATCGTCGACGAGTCAACATCAACTTGAAGTTTAATTTGGTAGATCCTTACAAATAAGAAGTACCCAACCACAAGAAAGAAATTAAATACAACTAATTAAAGAACCATCTTGACCTAAATTAATAATTATCTAACTGAATAATCAAGTAATCTTACTCAAAAAGACTGAGACTTACTTGGACTAAGAATAATCGACCACCAAAAGACTTAAGATCTAACATCAGAAGTGCTGGAGACGAAGCCCATTGTCGAACCCGACCCTGACATCGGACCAAAATTCTTTGACTATCTTCCTCGAGACAACAATAATGGTAATGTAAAACAATTTCTTACTTTCCTGACGGTACAATTGAATTTTTTTTTTTCCCTAATTTTGTGGTTTCGATTTATGGTGATTGAAATGAAACAAAATTCCGAAATTAACTGTTAGCCACCCATACTTTTCAATTGAAGTTCATCATTTGAAGTGGGCCGAAAACTAGTTAGTAAAGTCAACAACTGAACAAATGACACTGATATTTTTTTTTTAACAGATTAAGCCTCTGTAGTGGGCCAGAACTGATTTTTCTCGGACAGTTAACTATAAAATTTATTTGAAATATCAGTTTAGTTAGTCAATACATTACTTATACTAATACTAATATAACGTTGTAGATGAACTGATCTTAGTTCTGTGCAGGACATCCATGATTTGAAATTCAAAATTAATGTTTTTTTAACTTGTAATTCCCAAATGTTTGATTTTACGCTCTAAAATTTTGCGTACAAGCATCCTACGTCCTTCATTACCACATCTAAAATTTGCTAGCGATATTACTGTCACGCAATTGGAGTTATATGGGCTCTTAAGATGAACTCTGAGACGAGACTATCGTCAGAATAGCCGAGCGAGCTTAAAATAAATAAATAAATATTAAAAAAAAAACTATATGATTTTAAAATATATACTCCATAATCCAATTCAACTAAACAATTTTTTTCTGTCTACACGATGCATACACAACAATCTTGGCTTTGAAATTTCTAAGACTCTGTTTTTTTAAATTTGGACGTGATTCTGTGCTGTTTTTTTTTTTTGTGCAGAGACAAAAGAAGAAAACAAAATCATTAGCTGCAGTCACGGGCTGCAGTGGTAGCCGACCCGACCGCCCCATTAGGCTCAATCAACGGAGAGTATGAAAGCCAATACCGTGGCCTCCTCAGGGTGGTCCAGGTGCTTCTTCATCATATTATAATATTTATATATTATATATTTATTTATTTATCTATATATTTCACAAATAATATGGTATCTAACATCATATAAATAATTTATATACCAATAGAAAAAAAAACATATACAAAAAAAAAGGAAAATCAAATATAAATGAATATAAACAATGTCATAAATAATATATAAAGCACCAAAGAAAAGAGTGTAGTTGAAGCACCAAAGAAAAGAGTGTAGTTAAAGCACCAAAGAAAAGAGTGTAGTTGAAGCACCAAAGAAAAGAGTGTAGTTGAAGCACCAAAGAAAAGAGTGTAGTTGAAGCACCAAAGAAAAGAGTGTAGTTAAAGCACCAAAAAAAAATTTTTTTTCAGGTAAAAAAAAATATATACGCCCAGAGCACGTGCGTATACGCAGAATGGCCGTGTTGGATCCATATTTCAATTGGAGAGGAAACTCACTAGATTGATTTATTGATCTCAGAATATCGTCTGTGTTGTTAATCACCATGTCGAATTATTCCACTTAGCACTGAAATGTTCACTTCAACAATTAACAGATTACGTAAAACGTTTTAAAGACAAACTCAGTGGCATGTTTTGATTTTGAATACTACCTTCAAAATCAAAACATGATCGGATGATCGAATGATGGTAAATTAACTTTCTTTATTGTAATATTGTTTTAAATTAATTGTTTTAAATATTGTTTTATGTTTAGACAACTTCTAATTTCTTAAACTAATGTTTGATGTGACTATTTGTAATTTATCAGTTGAATACAAAACATAATCACAAAAAAGTAAACCCTCATGAGTTTCTTGTAGTTTCTTCTCATCAGAGGGCGCGTTCCGAAACTACACTTCATAACTAGCTGTAACTCGTTTTTTTAATCATTTAAAAATAATAATAATAATTGAGATTTGAATATTTAAAAATAAAAAGTTGTTGAAGTTAATTTTACGTCACTTTGCCAAGTTGTTTACGCCCCGGTATAAAAAGGGGTGTGAACAAGACTGGAGAGCAGTGTGAAAATTATCGTCGACGAGTCAACATCAACTTGAAGTTTAATTTGGTAGATCCTTACAAATAAGAAGTACCCAACCACAAGAAAGAAATTAAATACAACTAATTAAAGAACCATCTTGACCTAAATTAATAATTATCTAACTGAATAATCAAGTAATCTTACTCAAAAAGACTGAGACTTACTTGGACTAAGAATAATCGACCACCAAAAGACTTAAGATCTAACATATTTGTCTCTAATATTTAACCCTTTCCTACCTTACGGTACTTAAAGTAAGTAAGTACCGTATATATCGGATACGAAAACTCTAAGCGCCTAAATTCCCTGTCGAACCTTTAAAGTACGAATGGCGCAAGCCAATAAGAGTACAGTATTCGTTCTGCCGCGAGCAATGACCTATCAAATTGATTTGCAAGTTACAACTTGTGAAGCTGTCACTGACTTCGTCGTTCGGTTTTTTCGTGAAATAATTAAAAATAGAATATCAAAGGTAAGTGCTAATATTTTTTATAATTTAGTTAGATTATATTATCAAATATATTTATAAATACTTATATGGTGTATTATAATCTTATTTCATGTGTAAACTTTACAAAAACCAACCAGTACTAATAAGTACCGTCAGTAACTTTTGGTCTAATAATTTACTGAACTTTACGATAGGTACAATAAATATTTATTTCTACATTCACGTCGAAAATTGTATTTTATTTTGTTAGTTACCATTACTTATCTCCTTATAATTGTTTAACTATTGTTTTAGACATACGGCAATGGATCTTTCTAAGAAGGACGCCCTCATAGAAGCTATATTGTTAGAGGATCTTCCAGATTGTAACGAAGAATCTGATGTAGACGTATCCGATGATGAAGTCGAAACAAATGTTCAACTACCCTCATCAAAAGGCTTTGATGAATATTTTGAAGAGGCAATTGAGAGGGTCTTTGAAGAAATTCCTCCATCCCCGACAATTGAAGAAGTGAAGTCTATTGATCAGGTGTTTGCATCAATCCCTAACCCCAGTCTCCTAAATGATCTTCCTTCAACAAGTACGTCGACACCTACAGCTACCCGATTGAGGGTAGTCGAACCCAACCGTAAGTGGAAAAAGCGAAACTTAGACACAAATATTTCGGAATATACTGCAGATACTGGAGTAGTTGAAAAATTTTTTGCTCACTGTAATAAACCAACTGATATATTTCTTGTATTGATTGATGATATATTAGAAAATATTTTATACCAAAGTAATCTTTTCGCTACACAGAAACGCAAGGTTTTGAATCTAAAAAAGGAGGAACTACTAGCATTTATAGGTATGAATTTCTTTATGGGCTACAATACTCGACCGGCATGGACAGAGCATTACTCTTCGGCACCCGATCTGAACAACCCACTCATATGCAACACAATGCCAAGAGACAGATTTGCTATGATTTTATCACATCTTCACTGCAATGATAATGCTCAAATGCCGCAGAACTGTAAAGATAAGTTGTATAAAATTAGACCAATTATAGATGCTCTCAATAAAAAATATCAAGAGTGTTATCACGGTACTCGTGAAATGAGTGTGGATGAATCGATGATAAAATTCAAGGGTAGATCTGTACTCAAACCCATGAAACCAATCAAAAGAGGCTACAAGCTGTGGTGTCTGGCCGACCAGAGGTGATATGTAAAGAAATTTCAAATTTACCAGGGAAAAGACGAAGAAATGAGTACAAAATTTTCGAACTATAACTTGGGAGAAAGAGTAGTTTTAGAATTGACGGAACAAGAACGGGGTAAAGGAAAGATTGTGTATTTTGATAACTTTTTTTCATCTCTTGCTTTGATTGAGAAGTTGAAAACTGAAAATACCTACGCCTGTGGGACAATTAAAAGTAATAGGAAAGGGCTGTCTGCAAATATGCTCGCTGATTCTAAAATGAAAAGAGGCGATAGTGACTATCGATTTACAAATTTAGATATCGGATATTGGAAATGGCAAGACAACAAAACTGTTCATATAGTGTCTAATTTTCATGGAATGGAAGATGCAACGGTGTCACGCAAAGAAAAAAATGGATCTAAGTCTACAGTACCATGTCCAATGGCCGTCAAAGATACCTATATGGGAGGAGTAGACACAGCAGATCGTTTGAGAGCCTTATACGGCATAGATCGAAAATCTCCAAAGTGGTGGCATAGATTGTTCTGGGGTCTGCTGGACATGGCATTTGTCAACGCATATGTAATTCAAGGACTTTTATTTGAGAGGACTTCAGTAAATGAATTTCGACGCTCAATTACTCAAGGCCTCATGACTATGAAAGATGCTGGTCATAGAAAAAGAGGTTCCACAGATAGTACTTCAAAAGCTGGTCCATCTAAGTATGAGTACTATCTAAGTATGAGAGTTTCTAACAAGGAGGTTTTACCAGTTTGTCGCAATTTTTTTTTTAATGCTCTGTCAATTAAAAAGGGTCGAGTAAGAGGAGTATTAAAGAGACACAAAGATACAGGATTGATGGCTGTCGAAAAACGTGGTGGAGATAGGAAGTCAAGCAAAAACGTTGGATTGAGAGAAGAAATCATTTCATTCATAAAAAAATTTAAGGGTGTTGAATCACATTACTGCCGATCTAAAAGTCGACGTACCTATCTTCCATCCGAGTTAAGCATAGCATCAATGTTCAGAATGTTCGTTGAAGAAAATACACAGTTTTCTCATTGCAAACAATCGTATTTTAGAAGAATATTCAATACTAAATTTAACTTAAGTTTTAGTCACCCAAGAAGTGACATGTGTTCTACATGCATAGAACTGAAGGAAAAAATCAAAATTGAGAAGGATGATTCAACAAAGGCCCAATTCCAAATGGAACTAAAAGTTCACGATAAGAGAAGCAAAGCTTTTTTTAACTTCCTAGAAGACACTGACCCCAAAGTAAAAATATTATCTTTTGACTGTGGTAAAAATCAACCGTTACCAAAACTCCCGGACTAAACCACATATTATTCCCGCCAATTGTACATTTATAACTATACAATAGTCGTAGGTGATTCCCATGCAGACCTGACCAAAACAAACGTATTTTCTTATTTATGGACAGAAGATATGCATGCAAAAGGGTCAAATGAATTAGCTAGTGCGCTATATCACTGCTTACAAAACAATATAGATTTGACTGGTGTGGAAGTACTGCGACTAATGGGTGATGGGTGTTCTGGACAAAACAAGAACTCCACCATGATAGGAATGATTTCGAAATGGTTGAGTAGTAACGCACCGAGGTCACTAAAAAAGGTAGAACTCATTTTCCCCGTGACGGGACACTCATATATACCCCCCGATAGGGTATTTGGTGTCGCTGAAAAAGAAATCAAGAAGAGAAATACCATTGTACAACCGAATGAGTATGCTGATATCATAAAAAAACAAGCAACTGTTTTTCATCTCAAAGACATCGAAGTAAGTGATTGGAAAACAGCAAGCCAACAAATTCATAAGGGAACCCAAGGTTTCCATTTCAAAATAATGTCTTGCAAGAGGTTTTTATTCACAAGAATGAAAGGAGAACCCCGAGGAATTATGGTGAGAGGTGAACCATTTTACCATAGTGATACTGGTGCTCGGCGTTCAATCACAAAACCAGAAAAATATGCCTCGGACATATTACCAGAACCTATCATCTCTTCTCCTATAATAAAAAAAGAAAAAATTAATGACGTAGATAAGCTACTGACGAAACACTTCGGGAAAGAATGGATGCAAAGGGAGGACCTACATTAATACAAAACAGTTATAGACCGTAACAGAAATAATGCTAATACTGATGCTGATACTAATGATGTAGCTGATAATAACATAGAGGTGGCTATCTGTGAAGAATATGTTGAAGAACCTTGTGTTGCCGATATTATATAGGGTAGTTATAAAAACTACCCTATATAATATCGGTGCAACACAAAGTTCAACACAAGATTTTTTTATTGAAGAATTATTGATTTATCGCTCTCAGGTAAAAATCTGAATAATCTGAATAATCTGAACAAATCTGAATAATCATGTACCCGTAAAGGTACATGATTATTCAGATTTTTATTTCATTTAAATAAATACTCACCTTTAAATTACATGTTTACTATTTTATTTATCTAAAAACCTCAATCTTTACCTTAGAAAACATTTTTAAGAGTCATTGACAACCCTATTTTAATCGATAGTTGGATTGTTCAAAAGTAGTCAAATCCTGACAGCTTCCTAACAAAATTGGTCAAATCCAGTTTACTTTCATGCAAAAATAGTCAAATCCACACCTTGGAAACAAAACTAGACAAATCCTTTTTTTAATCGCTTTTTTCTCCGTTATTTCGAGCCTATAATCTTATTTTTCTTACTTTTTAATGATCCTGAACTCCAAAATAATTTTTATTTATCATTTTAAGCATCATAACGGAGTACATGATGACAGTAGACAAAAGTTGTTTTTTCTCAATTTGGCATAAAGTGGACTTGACTATCATTGAAAATTACCTCCTGATATACAGATATACATACTTATACTAACATAAACATATCCCGTTCACAAAGGAAATCAAGTCCACAATCAAAAAAGCCAAGTTATCAGGTTAAGAGTAAAAACGGAGTCCGGGGGCACAGCAGGGTTCAAAGGTAACAACAGAATTTTAAGATGATCGCACAGATCACAACGTCACAGGTGTAATCGAAGGACTGATATTGCATGGCTGTACGCAGCACTGACCGCTGCATTGTAATAATAACAATAGCGGCGGCGCTGATTGGCCCTTTGCATGAATGTTATCGCTAAAAATTAGCACAAAACCGGTTTTATTAGGTATGATTGCAACGAAGTTGTCACAGTTGTAATATTTTAAGTGTAAAATAAAAATCAGTCATTAAAAATCAGTTTTTTGAAGTTTTTAGTTCAAAAATCTGTTTTAGTCTGATATCGCTCCATACATTTTTTACATTCAAATATTTTTGTTCAAAAGATTTAAGATCAAAAGATTCTCTAATGAAGATGTGGGATAAAAAAAGTGAGAGCAAAATTTATTACACGGCGTCAAGGCGAGATTCAACACAGACTGGTGGTGGCCCATCAGTCACAAAAATAGATCCTATTTTGGAATAAGTTATTCTTGGCAGAGGCTGTACAGGAATTATAGGTGTCGCTAAGGTCAATTTCAAAATCATTTGACTGTGCATTTTGTTATTATTGTCCATTAAGCGTGCCTTTGCAAAAGGCACGCTTAACGCTGCTAGCACTAGAATCTAAATATGAGTTGCAATTTCAAGTTTTCGCGTGAAATTACTTAAAATGGCAGATAAAAAAAGAGAGGACAAAATTTTACCATTGACGATAAAGATAGACTAATTAAAGTTCTCCTGGAACACAAACAAACAATCCTGAACAAAAAAACTGATGGGGTGACGTGACTAATGAGGCAAAGCATAAAGTCTGGAATTCTATGACCCCGAAGAAGAAACCTGTAAAGGTCTCAAAACGTCAAGCATTGAAACAATGTTAAAATAATAAACACCATTTGATAAAAAACTGATGGGGTGACTAATGAGGCAAAGCATAAAGTCTGGAATTCTATGACCCCGAAGAAGAAACCTGTGAAGGTCTCAAAACGTCAAGCTTTGAAACAATGTTAAAATAATAAACACCATTTGATAAAAACCGAAAAATGAGTTTAATTTCAAACATATAGTCATATGATAAAAAAAGTGAGAGCAAAATTTATTACACGGCGTCAAGGCAGGATGTAACACAGACTGGTGGTGGCCCATCAGTCATATAAATAGATCCTATTTTGGAACAAGTTCGTGTTACTCTTGACAAAGGCTGTACAGGAATTATAGGTGTCGCAGACGGCAGACCCCAAGAATTACTATTGTGTATTATGGATCCACGGTTTAAGATGCAGGCATTTGCAGACCAGAATGAGGCGCTGAAAACCAAAGATAGAGTGAAGAAATTAGTACCGTCATTAATAAACGAAGAATAAGATGAACAAACTGTAGTACACACCCAACCTAACGAGCCACATGACGACCTTAATCCTTGGGCGATTTTCGACAAGTTGGTTGAGTAACCCAGTGACCATGGGACTGTCTGGGATGGGCTCTATCGCGAGCAATTAAATAAATAGACATGTTTTTAGCTGATGAAAGGCTACCCCGCAAGAATTCGGTCGGAGATTGGAACTGCCCGTTAGAATGGAGGAGAAACCTTTGGGCAGTATGTCCACATTTAGCGAAATTGTACATTCGCCATTGCAATATTGTGCAGTTTTACGACCACGCACTATAAAACTATTTTATACTATTATCCACTTATCAGACCCCAATTTTATTTGACAGAATGTCAATCTTTTTTTAAAAACATTCTTAGAAATTTTAACCGACGCAGGGAGGCGAAAATGTTGCGTTTCTCTGTTGCTAAACATAGACCTAAGAAAAATATGAAAAACAGTCAAATTTCACGGAATAGACTCGAAACCGCTCCATTAGGGAATGCTTCGAGTAGTGAAAGTCCTTTAGATGCAAAAGTATCTGCTTCAATTTGAACAGAGAAGCCGAAAAGACATGTCGTTTGACATTCGGGCAGTTTTCCGTCAATGTCCATGATCCCACGGCCAACCGACATCATTTATTTTCGAAATGTGGTCGATTGAGTAGTGTTAGTATGTACTAAGAACGCATGCCTACTTGCTAGCCTGCTGCGACGGCCAATTCTTAGATATCAGGTCATCAAGGTACATAAAAAAACTATTTACCTCGGTAATTCTCCAAGCTGGTTTTCACGTGTACTTTAGGTAATATACTTAAGAGGACAGTCTCCATTCTCTTTCTCCATACAAACGTAGTCGACGGTTTTCTCCCTGGATAAAGACATTAGAGCAAATATGTTTATGCCATAAGACCTATATCGGTCATGGATAATTCTGCATTTGCTGTCTTGTGACGTACTAAATACAGGACGAAATATAACAGTTCATAATTCTTTCACCTCGATTCCACTGGCAGATGATTTACTTGATAACAAAACGACTCTGGTTGGGACGCTAAGAAAGAACAAAAAGGAAATTCCACCCATATTCCTAAACATGAAAATAAGGCCCAAACCCAGTAGTATGTTCTGTTTCAATAAAAACAAGGTTTTGGTTTCTCACATACCAAACAAAAAGATAAAAAAAAAATGTATTTATGCTTAGTACATTACACAATGATGACCGGATTGATCCTACGACTGGCGACAACGCAAAGCCAGAAATGATCACATTTTACAATAAAACTAAAGGAGGAGTGGACGTCGTAGATCGACTAAAAGAAGAGTATTCTGTGGCTCGGGTGTCGTGCAGGTGGCCGCTCAGATTATTTTTTTCCATCCTAAATATTGCCGGAATACACAGCCAAATAATATACAAAGAAAATACAAACATAATTATTACCCGCAGACAATATCTGAAACAATTAGCCCTGACCTTCGACCAATACAATAGTTATAGACGGGCCCTTCCGTAAGTTCGTTTTGAAGACAACAAAACTGAGCGCCGGCTCACACTTGTTCGTAGTCGGTGAGCGGCTTCGTAAAGAGTGACACGTGTTACGCAAGGTGACGGAGTGTACGAAAAATGCCTTCTTGTGCGTTTCTGAAGTGCAAAAACACTTCTAAAAATGTTAAAAAAGAATCAGGAGTAACTTTTCACTCGTAAGTATATTACGTTTGCGTTAAAATAATGAATATTTTTATTTAATTGATTGTTTTGAATATTTTGACTTCGTTTTTGTAAATGCATGTTTAAAAAAAGAAAGCAATATGCATACAGCTGTCGCGCGAAAGAGATAAAACATAAATCACAAGTCAAGATGGCGATGACCTACGCACTCGCTGTTGTGCTACAGTAGTACGTTAAAAAGTACGAGTTGCATAACAAGATTGTGATATTTTAATTTTTTTATTTTAGTTTTCCGAGTGAAGTGAAAATTCGAAAAAAGTGGATTGCCATCATACAAAAGGCGAGACACGACGATGAGTGGATGTGGAACCCATACTGCAGAGTGTGTTCTGACCATTTTAGTAGTAATGAAATTTATATAACTAAAAAAGGAATGCGTAAAATACAGAAGTCTGTTGTTCCCAAATATCAGGTAATTTCGGCTTTTTCATTTTATGTCAAATTAGATATTTATGTATAGATAGGTAGATATAAATATATAATGTCTTCATGAATTGCATCAAGGGTTATGTTAATTTTGCGCTGTTATTTTTTTTCAGGCACCAAGAATTACAGCGGACGCTCTTGCTGCAAACGCCCTTGATTCAACGACACTGGTCAGTATGATTGCAGAAATTCTATATAACCTTGTTAAATATCTATAACTTCATTTATTCGATTTTGTTGTAGGTACAAAATCAAGAATCGTCAATCAGCAATGTTTCTACTCCCACTTCGGTGTTTGATACGCCAAGAAAAGCTGATTTAAAAATAAGAGTGAGACGATTATGTTTTGAAAATCATAAATTGAAATCGAAGAATAAGTCTTTACAACAAAAAAACAAAAGACTAAAAAAAAATTCTTATCGCTAAAATCGATAGTGCAAGAATTGGAAAAAAAAAAAGTTTATATCCCTGGATTGTTTAAGAGATCTAAAACTAAAAGCTGAAAGTGCTGAGATGATTCACCGGATATATGTAACCCGTAAAGGTAAACCCAGTAATAGAAAATTTCCACCAGGATTGCGCAAGTTTGCACTGTCCTTGCATTTCTATTCGCCATCTGCATACATGCATGTGCGACGTTCCTTTTCTTCAGCCTTGCCTCACCCGAGGACACTCAGAAAGTGGTATGAAAATGTTAATACTGAACCAGGATTTACTGCTCAAGCCTTTCAATCCCTGGAAATGAAGGTGAAAGCTAGTTGTACGAGACTTACATGTACTTTATTTGCTGACGAAATGGCAATCCGGCAACAAACACAATGGAATGGAAAGAGAACTATTGGTTTGGTAGACTATGGTTTAGGGCAAACAGATACAGATGAAATTGCTACTCAAGTTTATGTGTTCGTTCTTGTCAGTAATAATCAAAATTGGAAACTACCACTTGGATATTTCTTCGTGAATGGTTTAACAGGCAGCACACGTGCTACTTTAATTAGGATGTGTCTTCAAAAATGTCATGACGTTGGAGTTGATGTCATTGCTTTGACTTTTGATGGCTGTTCTTCAAATTTCATGGCAGCTAGAATCTTAGGATGTAAGCTAGATAACGTTGATAATTTGGTTACCACATTTAAACACCCGTCTACTGAAAACAAAGTCGCTTTATTTTTAGACCCGTGCCATATGATTAAATTGGTACGAAATACTTTGAGGCAAAAAGAGTTATTTTCAATGGCAACGATGATGAAATTAAGTGGCAATTACTAATAGATCTTGTGAAACTGCAGGATGCAGAAGGACTTCATGCGGCGAATAAACTGTCTTCTCGTCATATTGAGTTTCGCAATCAAATCATGAAAGTTAAACTTGCTGTACAATTATTGAGTAGAAGTGTAGCTAAGGCTTTAAATATGTGCAGAGATTTGGCTTTACATAAATTTCAGAATGTGGAACCAACTATTAACTTCATAACAAATTTTAACAACCTATTTGATATATTTAATTCACGTAAAAGAGGAAAGTACGGTTTCAAAAAGCCTATTTGCGAAGTAAATCATAATATTATTTTAAAATACTTAGATGAAATGGAAATGTACATCAAATCTCTCAAAATTTACCACAAAACAAAATGCACAAATAAAAAACTAGTTTCTATGAAAATATCTAAAAAACCTATTACTAAATGCCAATGTAAGACGGGTTTCACTGGGTTTTTAGTAAATATTCAGAGTTTAAAATATCTACACCATACCTTAATAGAGTCCAAAAAAATGTCTTATATTGCAACCTATAAAATTAGTCAGGATCATATTGAGTTGTTATTTGGTCTCATACGCAGTCACGGTGGGAATAATAATAACCCCAATGCAACACAATTCCGTGGTATTTACAGAAAATTGTTTCATCATTTAACTCTGCGGTCACCTTTCACTGGAAATTGCGTGCCATTGGATAATTACCAAATCCTGAATTGCTCAGCAGTGAGGGCTTTAAATCATTCAATAAACAATGACGAGATGCATATGTTGAATGAAACTAATTTAACATCAGTCGACCATAGTGTTATACAGAACAATACCTATCTTCTTGCAAAATCATTAGATTCTCGATGTAATAGCGATATAACCAGGGGTCGGAGTAGGCAGATTGAAATGAGGTCAACGACCTGAAACGTATATATTAATATGGACATTCCTCAAAAATTTCGGAATTGGATATTTTTTAAAACGGAATTTAAAAATTATAAGCTCTAGTAGGTATAAAAATGAGTAGAATTCTATACTTACTTACCTACTTAAATAAATAAATATGTACCTATGTAAATCTCGTATTTATTATTTCACAATAATTCAAAGAAAGCTTTGTACACTTGCCGCATCTGTTGTAGGAAAATTTATTTTGTTCTAAATAGTTGAATAGAAGGCGGCACGATCAAAGCAGGTGTTTCAACATTAGCTAGATAAAATGTGGTATTGTTTAGGTAAATGTAAGAATTGCAACAATGCACGCTCAGCGTACCCCAACGCCCAATCAGAGCACAGGATTGCGGGTAGTGCACTATGCACACCGGTAATCAAAACAATGGGGGCTGATAACATGCCGGATTATCTCACTCGTTTACTTCGGTTCGTAGAGTGCGCATCTTTGTTATTGTTTTGTGAAATTGTTATTTGACCCTGGCTTGTATACTGACTTCTGGAATCTGCTCAAAAGACGACTTGGCACTAATACGGACTTCGATACTTCACTTTTGGATTGGAATTTTTATCACCATTACTGGTAAGCATTTTTTTTATATGCAAATTTATTTGGATGCTTGATGTGCAATTTTTGTTGAAAACGAATTATTTAATTGTTCTAAATAATTTTCTTTCAATATTTTATTGAAAGTTCGGTCTTAAAACTACGAGTTTGTATCGCGTATTCAAGTTAAAGTAAAATATAGACAACTTATTATGTGATATGCTGAGTACGGCGGAGCATCTTTTTTTTTTGTTAAATGGTCATAGTTTTAGCCCTCTACTCGACTGCAAATATTTGTAATTTTTTCATAACACAACTTTTTGTTTTTGTTACACGAAAAAAGTTTCTATTCAAGTACTTATTTTTTTTTTGGATTTAGATTTTGAGTTTTTTCTTTACTAAAATCGTTACATAAGTATATTAATTTAATTACAATATTTTCCATAAGATGTCTTAAAACTAAATATTTTTTAAAATATAATTCTAATAAGCCTATGAATGAGTACCTTAACATAAACCTGTTACTAAGATTTTTTGAAAATTTTAAACGGCGCGGTAGAGGACTAAAAATGAAATATTTTGATAAACTCTTTTTACGAATAAACAAATGCAGCGTTGCGTATCCATTCAGTATACGAATTCTAAAAAAAAAGTCGCTCCGCCTTAAATTGTCAGTCATACAAGAATGTGACTATAACAGTTTTAGCAAAGGATTTAACCGTAATACGCAAATTAACACCTACTTTTTAATCGAATTACAATACATTAAATAACAAAACCAATAAGCATGTAGCTGTAAAATTAATGTCATGAAATATTTTTAGGTGACATACGGGATACGCCTTCATCTCATAGAAACAGCTTAGAGATGGCAAACGTCAGTTCCGAAACTGTCGAAAAATGGATAGCGGGTCATCCTGAACTTCTCTACGATCGCTCAAGTGGTACAATATACTGTACAAAGTGTGAGAGTCATATGAAGACTATAAACAAAGGCAACGTTAGAAGACATATTGAAGGCGCAGTACACCAAGGAAGGTTTAAGCGACCACAAGAGGATTTCTATTTTGATCTCATAAAATTTTTGATTCTGTGCAACATTCCTTGGTCTCAGATGAAGAATACTGCATTTCAAGATTTTTTTAGTAAATATATGTGCGGTACCTGTTGCTGTACTTGTACTCAACGTAAACTGCCCGATGAATCGCAGTTACGGAAAGTTTATTTGGACAAATTCTACAAAAGAAAAATGACAACCATTCTACAAAATAATAAAAACGAAAAACTGTGGATATCTCTTGATGAAACCACCGACTTTTTAGGTCGGTATATAGTACATTTTTTAATAAAACCATTGCATCCTTGCAATTTGAGCAGACCCTATTTAATAGCCTGTAAAATGCTGACTAAGGTTAATGGGCATACAATTACGCAATTTGTGCTAGAATGCTTGGAAAATCTTTGGGAAAATTCTTTTGAAACTCAAATTTACAATGTTCTTGTACTCTGCACTGATAGTGTATCATACATGCTGTCTGCAGGGCGAAATCTTAAAAGCTATTTACCCGAAATGAAACATGTGACATGTTTGGCGCATTCTCTGCACCGTGTGTCTGAGCAAATTAGGCTAGAATATAATGATGTGGATATTTTGATTGCAAATATTAAAAAAGTATTTATAAAAGCCCCAGCAAGAGTGAAAATTTTAAAAGAAAAATATCCCAATTTGCCGCTGCCTCCTCAACCAATAGTAACAAGATGGGGCACTTGGTTGGAGGCAGCTGCTTACTTTGCTCAGCACTTTGACAAAATCAAAGATGTGATGTCTTGTTTGAGCAGTTCTGATGCTGTATCCATAAGAAATGCAAAAAATATTTTAGAAAAAGAAAATCTGAAAAATGATTTAAATTATATAAAAGATACCTACAGCATAATACAAAATTCATTGAAAGAATTACAAAAACGTAATTTATCTTTAGCCGATTCACTTTTAACCTTTGATCAGGTCAGAGCTGCTATAAATGAGTGCAATTCGCAAATAATAAAAAATAAAATAGAGTCAGTAATGGAACGAAACCCAGACTTAGATATAATTCGAGAATATAGCGAATTAATTGAAAAAAATGAAGCTAGTAACTTATTACTTTTTTTTAAATTTGCCCCCTTGACATCCACTGATGTGGAACGATCATTTTCAACTTATAAATGGCTGTTAGATGTAAAAAGAAATAGGTTGAAAATAGAAAACATTGAGAAATTAATGGTCATTTATTTTAATTCTGTAGAAGATTACGAGGATGTTGAAGAAACTGCTTCAACATCGTCGTAATCTTCTACAGAATATTAGGTCGGTATTATTATAGCTATTGACACTTAAAATATTTTGTTATTATTTTGTATATTAAAAATGAATGTGGTTTGTTATTGTTATAGATATTGATTTTTATCTGTATGTATTTTTTTTATTTTACTTTTGTTGTAAATGTTACGACTAAAAGCGATGTGCGGTAATATAATAACAAGTTTTAACTCAACAGAGAATTAAGATTCGCCGACAATCTGTGACATGTATCTAGTTCTAGTCGTCTAAAACTAGTGTAAACGGACTAAGGCTTTTAGCTGTAGCATATTATATTATTTATAAGCATAAGTGGTTTCACTAAGCTAAGTTAAGTTTTAAATGTTTTTTAAGCACCGCTTAAATAGATAAATAAATTATAAGTACCTACCTATATACAATACATAGGTACATGTTACAAATTATATATATTATATTTAGAATAAAATGTATCTTATTCATTAACTTTACTTTAAATTGAATAAAATAAATAGCGACTGAAAAACTAGTTATTGTATTTTATTTACCTACAGTAAAACGAAAATATAATTAACTAGCTGACCCGGCAAACGTTGTTTTGCCTTATAAATTATAGATAATTAAATTTTTCCTGAATTTTCTTTGCTATAAACCTCACGGAGCCCGAGACCTTTCCGACGAATGCAAAACCGTGGAAATCGGTTCGTGCGTTCTGGAGTTATAGCGTCAGGAAGGAAAACCCGACTTATTTTTATATAGTAGATTTTCTTTGCTATAAACCTCACGGAGCCCGAGACCTTTCCAACGAATGCAAAACCGTGGAAATCGGTTCGTGCGTTCTGGAGTTATAGCGTCAGGAAGGAAAACCCGACTTATTTTTATATAGTAGATTACGTCGATTCCTTCCATTATTTGTTCAAATTGTAGTAAATAACCAACACAGCCAACTTTTGTTTAATTCCGAAGTAACGGAACTACTTTCTAGAAAATGGCTTATCCATATTATACTTTCCAAGCACAATTCCGTTGCAAGTACCAAAAATCAATCAGCCTACTCCGATCTCTGGATATAACAGAAATGTCCAAATATATCGTGGCATACATTTCAGGATTTGTGGCTCGAAAATTAAATAAAACTTTAAAATGTGAAGAATGTGTAAGCGTTTTAATGAGTAACGAATTATTACAAATTCATAAATTAATCGACCTAAAAAATAAGGGTGGTCTCGTTTTGCCCTCTAAGGATTTATTTACCGTTTGCTTAAAAACAGAACAATACACAAGGAACTACGTAAAACAGAGAGGTACACAACACTTCCCAAAAGAAGACGATTCAAAAAATCTTATAATTACTATACTTAAGACCTTTCAAAATTCCGAAATATTTAATAAACTTATATCGCATTCCTTCGATCAGCACGCGACATTGAATCATCGCACTCTATTAATTAAAGCCACAATTGAAACATACATGCATATAAGATAACATCACTTACATAAAAATGATCCGGCTGTCAGATCTCAAACGAAGCGTCAAAAATTTAATAAACTGATATTGTTTGAAGGAAAATAAAAAACACATTAGAATTAATAAAAACTAGCTGCATCCCGCAGTTTCATCCCATAAGTTCAGATCCTGTGGAAATATTGCGATAAAAAATAACGTTTATGTTAATCCCTGTGCCTAGCTATATACATACCAATTTTCATCGCAATCGGTTCAGTAGTTTTTGCGTGAAAGAGTAACAAATATCCATACATTATTACAACAATCATACAAATTATGTAAATAAAACGATGTTTCTTTTTTTAATAAATGCTTTTCTTGATATTAAAAAAATGGAAGTTTAATAATATAACCCTTTTATACATCAAACATGTTATACGTACATTCTACTTCTTCATTCATTAGTTCATTACACTAATAATATGTATTTTTAACTAATATGAATTTTAAAAAACAATAAAATAGGAATTTAAAAAAATTGATTAAACCTAATTTTGTTAATCTTTTTTGCTGACGCTACCTATCTTTTACCCTTGACTGATGTCACAAAGCTGTCATTGTCAATTGCAAATCTGTTGTTTTTGCAAGGTAATAGAGATAGTATAGCTGTCCCTTTTTTTCACATAGAGTATTGTATCTCCTGTCTACTTACGCAATAATTAATGTGTGTGCATCTTGTCGTCAACTGCAATGCACTTGTGTGGGTACTGGTCTACTTTTTGAGTATGAAAATGTAAGGAATGGGCCCGTCTATAACTATTGTATTGGTCGAAGGCCCTGACCTTATCACAAACACATATCCAACGAAGATCTACAATGCATTTTGCATTGTAGATCTTCGTTGGATTTCATATCCTCTTCAGCAGATTATAAAAAGATTCAATGAAACGGAACCTGAGACTTCAGGTACTGAAAAACCTGATGGAATCTGTGCTCTATGCCCTAGGCGTAAAAATCGCAAAACAAAAAAGACGTGTGTTACCTGCAAGAAATTTTTATGTACGGAACACGCAATTACCATATGTGCAATATGTGCTGTTTGCAAAGCATCTTCATATGATGAAGTTTGAAAACACGTCATAAATTCCACATTAATTTTTATTTTTACTTTACTTTACTACTTTTAAGTTTTTTCCAAAAGTATTAATAGTTAGTGCCTAAAAAGTCCCTATGATTGTTATTAAAATGTTGTAGTATATAACTGTTGTATACAAAAAATAAATACTTTATCTAATAAAATATGTTTGTTTTATTATGAAACAGTAAAAATATATATAAGTTTTGGTGTTTTAGGTACAATTTGACTATTTACAAAATGTGAGCAAAATGCTCAATGCGCGGGTACTCGCGCGTAGTTTTTAAGGGCGCGAGTTCTCCCGGGTTAAACAGGGTGGCTCATTTAGATCTGCAATCATAGATTAATATTCTTTTTTTTTTCTTTCTTTGCAGGTAACGAGGTCGTGAAAAAATGGAGAAGCGTGAGGGACAACTTTTTTCGATATGTAAAAAAATTAAAAGAAAACAGTTCGTCTGGATCAGGGGGAAAACAATTTAAAAAATATTATTATTACAATCAGTTGCAATTTTTGTTGAAAATTGCCCAATATAAAACTGACAGTAGCCTTGAAAACGTGCCTGAAGAAACGGAACGAGACAAAAACACAACGTCATCTTCTCCATCTCATGCAAAAGAAATGTCCTCGTTACCCCCAGGACCTTCTCGCTACGTGCCTCCAAGCCGCAAGAGATCAAACCAAGCAATAGATGATTTCGAGGCGCAAACATTAGAAGCGCTGCATGAGAAAGAAAACCGCCACTAATCATTTTTCAAAGGAATTTTGCCTTCTTTGGACGGCTTTACGGAATTACAGATTTTGACATTCCAAAGCAAAGTTATAAATATCATTAACCGAAATGCGGTGCGGGGAACAGACTCAAACAACACCATTGCAGTCACTCGGATATCAAACTGGACAACAGTATGGATATCACACTACACGACATGCCCAGTCACCATCACTATCGGGGTATCGACCAGATGAATTCGACGCTCCCTTCTCAGCCAACACTACAGTTAATAATTTTACTGATGATAGTCAAGATGAAGAATATAACTTTGCTTTGTTCACTAGTAATAATAATTAAAATAAACTGATTTTAAAGATAAAAAATGAATAACTGACAAACATTATTATTATATTTGCAGTTTTGGTTTTCAGTCTGCTTTTGTGCTTCGTACATAGTAGGTAGATGTGACATCTTTTTTTTTTTTTTTTCTAGACTTGGCTGTGATTCTGGACTATTTCATCTGATTTGTGACTACTGTGCTTGTTAACCGGACTCTGATTTGTACCTGTGATACGGAAGTGTTGAAGATGACGTCCTACACACCTGAGGTATGCTGATATGCTAATTTGTTACGGATACTGCAATTGTGTGTCTGCGCAAGCTCGCAACGAATACATAACTCGCTACCCCGGTCGTCGAGTGCCGGATGTGGCCGTTTTTGACAGAGTTTATCGAAGACCAAGAAACTGGCTCTGTTTTGAGACGAAATACAGACATGGGAAGACCACGAATTGACGACGAAGAACAGGACAATGAGATAGTGCAACGCTTTCGAGCGGATCCGACTACTTCCTCTAATATTGTTGCCCGTGATCTGGGACTTTCGCAATGGAGAGTGTGGTTTACAGTGCACTCTGCTGGCCTATACCCGTACCATTATAGGCCGGTACACGTTATTGAAGAAGAAGACCCCGCGAGGAGAATGTACTTTTGCAGATTTATGCTAAATGCTGATGTGGAAGACCTAGACCTTTTCTAAGAAATATCTTGTGGACGGGTAAGTCCAATTTGATAAAGATGGCATAACTAACTATCACAACGCCCATTACTGGGTCCCAAAAGAACTAAGGAATCCCAATAAGAAAGTGAAGAGTGAAGGGTCCCAACGTAGATTCAGGGTGAATGTGTGGATGGGCATATCTCCAATCATTTGATTGGACCTCACTTTCTCCCGAATAATAAAATTTAAATGGGGAAAGCTACGAAAATTTCCTGAGAGCAGATTTGAGTGATTTGCTGGATGATCTGCCACTCAACCTGATCAGGGACATGTGATTCCAACACGATGGCTGCCCTGCCTATTTCAGGAGAAGTGTCAGAGACTGGCTGGACACAAATTATCCAAACAAATGGATAGGACGAGGTGGGCCGTTGCCATGGCCAGCAAGAAGTCCGGACCTAACCCCCATGGATTTTCATGGATGAGGGTGCATGAAAAGTCTTGTATAAAGCGAGCCGAATCCAGTTTCGCCTGTGGAAGACTTAAGAAAAAGGATTGTGGATGCAGCTAATAAAATGAGGACCACGTTGATTGATCACTGGAGTAGTGAAGACTGGTCTCCGTAGAAGGATGCGCCAATGTATCAGAAGGCCATGTTGAACATGAACTGTAGAACAAAAAAAAGTTGTGTGAGAAGCTTTAATAAATTGAAACCCTAAGTCTATGGGAGTACCATTTTCGTCCTACTGCGCGCCGCCCGCTTCACTCCCGCCACCGCCAATCGAGATAGAAAAAGATTTCATTCTCACATTCGAGTCCTTGCCAGAGTTATGGGATAAAACTAGTGATGCAACGAATACGAATACGAATATTCGTATTCGCCGAATAGTAGACATTTACCGAATATTCGTATTCGGCGAATACTATAATACGAATATTTAAAAACTAATATTTTTGTACGCAACTCTATTTACTGCAGATTTGAAAAACGCGCGTAAATATATGACGTGGGCAGAGAGAGGGCCTTAACCGCAACGACGGACGACGCGACGGGGGACTCCCCGGCCATAGTTTATATTATACTTTTTTTTATACAGTTCCCGCGGCGTCGTCGTCGGGAGTTTCCCTAACATTACGATTACGATCCATGGACTGATTCATTCATTCCTTTCTTTTCATTAATTTCATTTGTCAGTCGTGAGCACAAGTCAAGCAAGAGAGTAGAGAGTATTGTTTTATAATATTTCCTGTCTGAGGTTGCTGCGAATTTAAAAATAAGTTTAAGTTGAAATGTCTTCTCGTAAACGAGAACAAAGCGACATATGGAAACACTTCGATAAATTGCCTAGTAAGTATATTTTTTATATCAACAAAAAGTAGGATAGTAAAGTAAGTGAGTATCTTAGACGAACGTTAGTTATGGCTGCGTCTATGTAGTACTAGACTTTGCCCGCGACTTCGTCCGCGCAGACTTCGGTTCTACTGTTTGATGTTATATTGTATTGGGATGGGATTTTAAGTTGTATTGTTTTTATTTTAGACAATGAAAGCAAAGCTAGATGCAGATATTGTGCTTGCGAATTGTCTCGGGGAGGAAAAAGTGCATCTATTAAAGGATTTACTACGACCGCACTTTGGACTCATGTGAAGAGATTTCACGAGAAGGAGCTTTCTGCCTGTATAAATACTGTAGACGAAACAAGCACTGAAGCTGAAGCAACACCAGCGAAGAAACAAGCGTCTTTAAAGGAAACATGGGAAAAACGTACTACGTATGAAACTGGTGATCCTCGGGCTGTCAAAATCACATATTTGATTGCTGAACAAGTTTGTCTAGACATGGAGCCCCTGGATTTGGTGAATAAAAAGGGATACCGTCGTCTGCTCAGTGAACTAGCTCCAAGGTTTGTTTTTGTTTGCTTTTATTAAAATGCTAAACTTTTGTTCATACATATTAGTAGGATTCTCTTTCAACTTTCACAAAACCCTTTTTAATTCCTGACTGTTATTTTTTTACAGATATAACATTATTTCTAGAACCCACCTTACAGAAAATTTTTTGCCGGATATTAATGAACGTGTTAAAATAAAATTGAAGGAGCAGTTAACAAAGACCCCATATCTCTCTGTCACAACAGACATGTGGACCAGTGACGCTTCCTCACAAGTAAATGATTTTATAAGTCTAACTGGACATGGAGTCAATGAAGATTTCCAGCTCAAATCGTATTGTCTGGAAATGTTTCCTTTTGAAGGCGACTCACATTCAGGAGAAAATATTGCCAACAATATGCATATGATGTTTCTGGAATGGCAACTAGTGGGTAAAGTTGCAGGAGTTGTAACGGACAACGCCCGGAATATGGTTAAAGCAAATGATGAGCTTGATCTTAGCCTGAAACATATTTCTTGTTTGGTACACAGCATCCAATTAGCGCTGAAAAAAAGTTTGTTTGATCAAGAACGCATAACCGAAATGTTAACCACATGCAGGGGAGTTATTACTCATTTTAGTCACTCAACCTCCGCACTCAAACAACTGAAAGATTCTCAACAAGCTAACAATGTACCGAAACATGTTTTGTTTCAAGATGTTGAAACTAGATGGGACTCAACATATCAGATGTTGAAGAGATTATATGAACAACGCATAGCAATTCAAGATGTTTTACCGTCTCTACCAAATTGTCGTCATGAAATCACAGCAAGGCAATGGGCTCTTATGAGCCAAATCATTGATATTCTGGGCAATTTTGAAGAAGCTACTAAAGAGCTGAGCAAAGAATCAACGACGTTATCTCAAGCAATCCCAATAGTACGAAGTCTTAAATCTTGCCTCAATAAATTTTTAAATGATCCTTCTTCTCATCCTGATGTGAAAAATCTGGCAAACTCCCTATTCACTGGACTTTCGAATAGATTTGCGTATATGGAATGTGATGAAACCTATCTATTAGCAACGATCCTTGACCCACGATTCAAAACAAGGATTTTCAGCTCAACAGTGGTCTCTGAAACCGCTCGATCACTTCTTATTGCTGCTGTTGATAACAGAGAGGCCGTACGACAGACAAATCCTCCAGAACAACCTCAACAGTCGACAAGTAGAGGAATTTGGCAAGTATGCCAAGAAGTAATTGAAGAGGCCGAAATGGAAGAGCCAATTTCAATATTTTCTGGTGAGTATAAAAAAAATTAGAAAAGTTATTAATAGGTAATAGAATAGGTACTCTTTGTCATCTATAGTAGGTATCGTAAAAGTAAAATTTAATTTCAATTTTTTTTTTTACAGGGGATTCGCAAACTAGAAACGAGATAGATGCTTATCTAAAGCTCCCAAATTTATCGCCGACTGCTGATCCACTGGCCTTTTGGCGAGAAGATTTCCATTTTCCGAGTCTGAAAAAACTCGCCCAAAAATATTTTTCACTGAAGCCATGTACAGTCGCCTCGGAAAGACTTTTTTCAACGGCGGGGAACATCCAGACTGAAAAAAGAAATCGCCTAAAACCAGAAAATCTACGAATTTTATGTTTTTTAAATAAAAATTTGCCTATTGTAAATTTTAGTTATTAGAAGAGTAAAGATTCATTAAATAAATAAGGCTTTTATTACTATGATGAGATATTCGTATTCGTATTCGTATTCGCCGAATAGTAGGTTTGATATTCGTATTCGTATTCGTATTCGTAAAAGTAGTATTCGTTGCATCACTAGATAAAACACATACTTTATATTGTAATAAATACAAGAGAAATGACGCTTTGCAAAAACTCCTTGGCATATAATATATAAAAATTAAACCCGGGCAACTATAGAGGATGTCAAAAAAAAAACAACGTTTTACGGTCCAACTACAGGAGAGAGCTCAAGAAAATTATTTCATCGCGAAGATCGGGTCTAGTGCAGATGACTTATACTGTCCAAAAAGTTGGACTTTCGATTATCTAAAGTTTTTGGATAAATTTGAGCAGCCTGTTCCGGTAAATCGGGTAAGTAAGAGCATATTTTCTATGTAGTATAGGTATATATTATATAGCTCGGCGAGTTCGTGCGTGCCGTGCCTGCGTGGAGACAGACGTTGAAGGCGCGATTTTTTTTCCCGCGACCCTATTCTTCGGGTGGGTCCTAACACCCCGTCCCCCCAACGTCTGTCACCCCGCAGTAGGTAGGTTGGTACTAACTCACAAATAAAACAAAGTAGGTATAATGCTGGTAAATAATTATTATTGTATGTTTTCAATTCCCTATTGAAGGTCATTTTTGCTAATTTCCAATTTACACAGCAACAAGGCCGCTCATTGTGCCACCTAGTTTTAAGAAGTGTATGTTTTCTTTGTGATGTAATTTATTTGGTGTGTACAATAAAGAATTTATTCATTCATGCATTCATTCAAGCTGTCCCTAGCTGCCATCGCGCTAGTCTCCGCTGCCGTCACCCTGGGTGCCATATACCTGGGATGGCGCTACTGCAAGCGTAAGGTGAAAGCCGTAGTTGACCAACGCATCGAGAATATCGTCGTCGTCACCAGGGCTGATCCACCACACAATCCACAGCCGGCACTACCAGCACCACCACCAGCAGGATCATTCCTGTACCCAAACAACATCAAACTATCGATGCAAACAGTGTAAAGTGCCTCACTCAGTGCAAGTATTACCTAGTGTCTTTAAAAGTCGTACGCGTAAAAATAGACGCTTCATTAGGTCAAGGTTAAAAATTTTGTTATCATGATATGTAGGTACCGCATACCAAACAATGGTACTCGCTTATCATCTTGTAAAATTTAAAACAGGACTTACACTTACGAAGGTACCTTTTTACATATTCCCTAATCAATGTTTATCAAAATATATAATAATTAGACAATGATATAATAAATGACATAATAATTAGACAAGACAGTGATTGATGACAATATTTTAATCAAACTAATTAGGTACTTACCTGTTTTAAATATTATTTTTTATGTAATTTTAGAATTAACTCAAACAACCATTGTATTTTTTTTATAAGTTTTTAAAGTTTTTCTCATACTTACTTAATTTTCACACTTAATTTTATATTTTAAGTTCATAATTAACATTAAATCAATTTTTTATTTACAATTTTTCGTACAATGATATTTGTTTTTAAAAATAAACCGTACATAATATTCCTATGTACCATGTCAATACTAAACATTGTTATCACATTATGTTAACGCCATAACGTTATCTTATCAATCATTATTCATTAGCAATGCACCATTACTTATTTCATAATTGCATTATATTCCAATTATTTCCAATTTTTCTTAATGTTTTAAAAAATTCATTGTTTATTTTGTTTACTTTTACTTACTTTCACAATTTTTTATTGTTCACTTAGCAATTAATTTTCATATTATTAGTAATTTACAACTCAACTTCAAAAAATGTATCATTTTTTTATTTTTAGGGGGTAGGCAGATGTAGTACATACATACATGCTACATCTCTCACATAACCAACCTACCTACCTACCTACACATACCATATACCTACCACTAAGGTATCTTTCATTGTTACTTAGGATAAGCAAACTAGTCTGTAAGATCATGTCATACAATAAAGACGTAGTACCATCACGCGCTTTTCAATTTAATCCTCTGCTAGGTCTACCCTACCATAAACACAATAGACTTAAGTATTAATGCGTGCAAAATTTTTCTCCACTATCATTTATCAATTCTTGGTACAGTTCGTTTCCATTATATAATAATCTGTTTTTATACACACATCAACACCGTCTAGGGATATTCAGAATTTCTCAATTTACTCAAAAATTGTGTTTACTAACAAACAACATGTATATATTTTTGTAAAGCCTACTTATCAGACTATGATTTAGAATACAACAAAATATTGTTTTATGCTTAAATATTTTTTTATTTTAAAAAACGCAAAAAGTAAAAGAATGTTAAATTTAAGATAAAATTTCTATCTAAGGAAAAAAATAAAGTAAAACGAAATTATTAGGTTTTTTTATTTGAAGTTAAAATTAGTAGTCAGTGAAACCACCCATGACGTTAATCACGGCCCTGCAACGGTTTTTCATGCTTTGAATCAGGTTGTCAATATCTTGCTGCGGAATATTGTCCCAGGTCCTGCTAAGATGCAAAAAAAGTTGCTCTTCAGTCGCAACATTTGGAGGCAAATTCCTCAAAGCCCTTCTTTGAAGCATATCCCACGCGTGCTCTATGGGGTTTAGGTCTGGTGACTGCGCGGGCCAGTCTAAGACCGACGCGTCGTGCTCCTCTACCCAGCTGGTCACCACTCGCGCAGTGTGCGGACGGGCGTTGTCGTGCATGAGCGTGAAAACTTGGCCCATTTGCAGTCGATGGGGATAGATTATTGGTGCTAGCACCTGATTACGGTATTTTTCGGCAGTCATAGTGTTTCTGATCCAAACGAGGTCTGTTCTTCCACCAATACGAATTCCCGCCCAAACAATAATTGTTCCGCCATGGTATGGATGGACCTCCTGAGGGTGTTGCAGACGGTTGTCACGACCAGAAGCTCGCCATACGCGTACTCTACGTGAATCAGGATGAAATCCGAATCGGGACTCATCGGTAAACAACACTACCGACCACTCGATATCTTTCCAAGGCAAAATGTTCTCTAGCCCACTGTAATCTTCGTCCACGATTTCCTCTGCGTAGTGCTAGAGTACGAAGCGGCCTGCGAGAATGAAGGTTAGCCTCGTGCAGTCTTCTCCTCACAGTTTGGTCACTGACAAGCACCTGGTGGTCTGACTGGAGCGTTTAAACCAACTGCATGGCCGTAACATTTGGTTGTCTTCTCGCGGCCACTTGCAAAAATCGGTCTTGTCTTTGGGTAGTTATCCGCTTTCCGCCTGGATGCCTTTCAGCCACTTCACCAGTAGCACGATAACGTGACCACAATCTTGATATCACGTTTTGTCTTGTTCCAATCTCCTCGGCAATACTCCGTTGAGTAGCCCCAGCTTGGAGCATTCCTACTGCCCTTAACATTTCGTTTCTTGTTAAATGACGCCGCTGCATGATGCATACAGTTGTATTAAATTGTAATTAATCAAAAAAAAATATTAAAACTTCAATTTGTTTAAACAAAATGCTTAAAACTGCGTTAAGTAAATTTAAACCTTCGAACTCGCTACAATAATGGCCGCGCTAATCTTATGTTTTTAATTATTTTTTTTTAAATCAAATTTGGAATCATACAATAAGGCCTACACAATAAGGTTCCAAATATTTTTAAATCGGCCAGTATTTTTTAAGTTTAAGAACTTTATATAAAATATCCCTAGACGATGTTGATGTGTGTATGTCCGAATGCAATATCGTCTTCGTTTAAGTTTTTGTTGTCTTCTCTTTTTTATAATCCTATTTATAAGGATAAAAGCAACTGCCGCCACCGCAACGCGTACGTGTGGTGCCGTGATGTCTTACTTTTCAACTGAACGAACGAACATTGGCTCGAGCTTGCTGCCCGCGGCAGCCTCGCGATGATACCGAGCTGCCGCGCTCGTCCGGGTTAGTTATTTTAATGACGCGTAATTTTCTCTTAGCTTGCACTAGATTTATAATTGGAATAATTATAAGAGAAAGAATTATAATTTTAATTTCTTTACCGACCGTTTCTGCGAGCCGGGTTCTACGACTCACGGACCCGTAGTTGGATTTCTCACTGTCTGTTGGTTAGGTTAGGTTAGGTTAGGCGCGCGCCCGGCTGCCGCTTTCCGGCTCGCGCTTTGGTGTACCAAATAAAAAGGTCAATTATCCATTAGAATTATGTGTGGTTCTTTTAAATTTTTTAATAATGTTAAAAACTATTCCTTGAATGTTTCGAAATTAATTTACTCATGCATGACACTCAGTTGTTTAAACGAATTTGAAAGCCAACATACAATTTGGTATAAGTCCATTTGCCGTCCCTGCATGCGCTATTAGGATGACAGTTTACCGACTCTTTTTCCATACAAAGGTAGTAGCATCCTTGACCGGAGTTGCCGCTCGTCAAATTGAAAAAGGAAACGCTAGGGCGTACACTCGGATGACTGGGCACAGATTAGAACAAGAGTGACGAAAGTGGCGCCACATTCGTTGGTTAATTATGGACGAGATCTCAATGGTAACCTACGTATGATCCATTTAAGATTACAAGAATTTCAAAACAATGTCCTCATATTCGGAGGGTTAAACGTTCTAGTCTTCGGTGATATCATGCAGTTGCCACCTGTGAAGGGCAATTGGTGTTTTATGCAACTATTATTATCTGTCGAATCGCGCGTCATGTTAAGAAGAAATATCGCTATCAAATATTGTAAAGGGTTCATTCATATGGCCAGCCTTACGCAGGGACCAGTTGGAAGATGGTAAAATGCCAGACGCTGTCTTTATTAGGTTTGATGAAGAAACAATAGGTAGCAGAGTAAAAGACGCTAATGGCTTCGTTTCCATTCCACCAGTGTCTGCAACATTCCAAGCAGCTAGATGTTACGGGGACGTTGAGCTTCGAATGTTACCTCTTATTTTATGCTGGGCAGTAACCATACACAAGTTGCAGGGTACGACACTTGATAGAGCTGTAATAGATTGAGATAAAAATAATTTTGCGAAGGGGCAAGTATACGTAGCTCTCAGCAGAGTAAAAACTTTACAAGGAATAACTCTATCTGATTTATAGCCTAATAAATTGTTAATAAAACCCCACGATGAACGAGTTTTAGCAGAAATGCAAAGATTGAGAAATCTTGTTATTTAAAAAAAACAGACGTATTGAGAACCTCCTCCTTTTTTGGTAGTCGGTTAAAAATGGTAAGTATTATATCATCTTTTTCAATAGCTCCAATTGAAACATACTTTTCGAGTAAAGAGGGATTTCACTAACTTAAAAAATAAAATAGAATAAATTACATGCTTGTCTAATATGCAAACGGTTGTTATTCATACTTATATGTGTATGTATGTGACTTTGTTACTCCTTCACGCAAAAACTACTAAACCGATTGCGATGAAACTTGGAATATACATAGCTGAAGACCTAGAATAACACATAGGCTACTTTTTTCATAATAATCCCGTTGGGAATATCAGGATAAAAAATATCGGGAATATTCCCGATCGGGACTTACGCGGGTGAAACCGCGGGGCGCAACTGGTATTATAAATGCGAAAGTAACTGTGTCCGTCTACCTGTTACCTTTCCACGTCTAAGCTGCTGCTGCACCGGTTTTGATTTATTTTGGTATATAATAGTTAAGACTTTAGAGCAACTTTTATCTTATTTCCTACCGTGTACCGTTAGATCTTAGTCTTTTTATTATGAAATATGTAATGTTTTAATTTTCTGGCAATTTCAGATTACCATCGATAATCATTGGGTTGTTCGATGAGGATGGCACTCCAATCGACATGTCGATGGGGGTGCCATCCTCCTCCACCACCGCAGCGCCAACCTTTGAGCCGGAGCCGGAGCTGAAGCCAACCCAGCAGATCCCCGATGCACACGTAGGGCTAGGGTATGGGCTAGGACCAATGATTGAAAGAGAGCTGCCTGGTAGAGATAGAGTGCGAGGTGGGCGAGGAGGTCGACGTGGTGTAAGAGGGCGTGGAAGGGGACGTGCGAGCCGAGGTCGCAGGGGAGGAGCTCGCACGTGGGTGGTAGGACATCCCCTAGAGGAGATATAGCTGAATGATGTGCCACAGTATTTGCGTGCGATGGCGATGGATGTGTTAAGGAGACGACAGATGACGCAAGCGAGTGGAAGCAGAAGGAGAGAAAGAAGGATGGATGATGTGAATGATAGCGCGAGTGATGATGAGGATTTCCAGGATGCTTTAGCAGGAGATTTGGAAGGGGTTCCTTCTCATTTCGATTGGTCTCCAATGGAGACTTTTCGGAGTGAGGAGAAACCATTTTTGGAAGGAAGAACAGGATCGACAACCCACCATACAACGGCGTATGGAGCGTTTCGCTCTTTTTGAGACGACAGCGTTTTAGAAAAAATCGTGAGAGAGACAAACTGCTACGCGCCGAAAATCCAATCGCCCAACTTTGAAACGGAATGGTACCCTACTAACACACACGAAATCATGTGCATGTTTGCGTTTTGGATGATGCTGGGCATCATAGAAATGCCAACTATTGTAAGCTGTTTAAAAAAAACAGACGTATTGAGAACCTCCTCCTTTTTTGGTAGTCAGTTAAAAAATGGTACCAGTCCATTGATGCTCAGCCTGGTTTCACGCAAGAATCTTTAATATGTTGGCAACGGGAGTACCTGAAGCGTCAGAGGCGCGGCCAGGGGAGCGCGCTAGGCTTTCAAGAACGCAGCGTCAGCTGTACCTGTCCTGTGGGGTTCGCGAGCTCGATAATACAAACAAACGGATCAACTTAAGCTTTGTCACAGAGAGAGAAAGACGTGTCGTTAATTGCGTGTAAAACCTACTTTTGTGTTTAGTTTAGTATTGAAAGATGTAAAGAGTTGATTACTATTGACATTCACTTAAATTATAACCAGTCTGTAAAACTAAACTGTGCTGTTATTTACCTACCCTTGAGTAAAGTAGTTAAATTGCTAACAAATAGCAATACAACTTAAAGTTGCCGCAACTAAATACAAATTGCTGTATTTATAATATATGCTTAATAGACAAAATGGCAATTAAACAGCGTGTTAAGTTATTTTATTAAGAACATGCCTAAGCGAAAGCTACCGTGTGGGAGTTGATGTAGTTGCTATTACTTTTGACGGCTGTTCTTCTAATATCAATGCTGCAAAATTATTGGGTTGTAATTTTGATAATCCTGTACAATTAAAAACTACTTTTTCTCACCCAAATAACAGTAATTTGAAAGTGGCAATAATGCTTGACCCATGCCACATGATCAAATTGGTACGAAATAACTTTGAATCGAAAAGAACAATTTATAATACAAACGGTCAACAAATTCGGTGGGAGTTACTTATTAATTTAGTCAAACTACAACAAAATATAGGGTTGAATTTTGCTAATAAAATTACTCCGCGACATATAATGTTCCGTAATGAAATAATGAAAGTTAAACTAGCAACTCAAATTTTTAGCATGAGTGTCGCAAATGCTTTAAAACTTTGTAGTGAAATAATAACATCTTCCCTTTTTGTAGACAGCGAAGCAACAGTTGAATCCATTACTATTTTCAATAACATTTTCGATATTTTTAATTCTAAATCCAGTAATAATTATGGTTTTAAAAATCCTATATCAGCGAAGAATGCCAATGTTTTATTTACTTATCTGGAAAAAGTCAAAAAATATATACTCGGACTAAGTATTTTTGTTAAATACAGACGTAATGTTAAAAAACACATTACCATGACATTGGTTAATAAAAAATAACATTCTGGAATCCCAAATTAAAACAGTTCTTGAGTTATAAATGGTGTAACGACTTTCTTTTATGTAAGAAATTGATTGCTAATATAACGTTATTTTATGGCGTTGTGTGATTTACACAGTATGTATTTATTTAATTATTGTATTGACCGATATATAAATAAGTTTGTTTGCTTGCTTGATTGATTCAAATGATTACACCACGAGTCCACTGTGACCTACTCTCCTCAAGATTGACGTGTTTGATCTGTCATGAGTCGTCAGTTCTCAGTCAGTTGTTTGTGCCGTTTTTATTGGAAGCGATGTATGAAGATGCCGATTCCATATATTTGTCATTTCTCTGGGTAAAAACGCCTAGTAACGACTCCTGCCTTGTATCGACCTTTTACACTCTTTTCACAATAATTATAAACATAACTACTCTAACACCCATAACGTTAAACAATTAACTTGAAAGGACCTTTTCTCCCTCGAGAATTTACTTGAAATTGGTATTCTTAGACGTAACTCAAACTCTTTCAACGCCTCCTCGTCTCGACTCGACTTATCCCTCATATTTATTTATTTTGAAAAATCTCACGTGAGATTGGAGGATGGGGTTGAATAAAATCTCACGACATCTCACCAGGTCACCAGGGGGGAGGGAGAGACAGAAAATTTCAAAAAACACCTCACGTAATTTATGGACGCCCTTGATCGATTTTATTTATTTTAGTTCAACGCAGAACAACGAACTCTCGTTTATCAGAATTTGGAGGTGCATCATCCCTAGCCTCAGGAACCTATATAGCCTTATTAATAAATGTGGAGTAAGGTCAGGGTAGTGAGAATATGCTTTGTCTTTTTCCGTGACAAGAACTTTCAAAGTTGACAACAAAAACAAAAAGTGGGTAAATGACTCCGACCTTATTCCACTTTTATTAATGAGGCCAATAGTGTTTTTAATAAAACTACATTTTTGTGAAAACCAATAATTATATTTGCCTGCATCATGCAGTCAGTTTAAAACAGACACAAATTGCAAAAAATATAATAACATCTTATTGTTTTAGGAGGGAGAAATATTCGGGCGCAGGTAATACAAGAGGAATTTAACCTGAGGGAGGCTACCTACAAAAATTTGGCAATCTAGTGCTAAATTAAAGACTACTACGGCCGCTGCCGATAGTCTCTCGGCCGCTCAGTGCCTCACTGTTTATCGACCTGTAAGGACGTGTCGGGTTTTGAGTGTAGCTGCTAGTCAACTTCGAAGAATCGGTTGTACACGGAGGTAAGATTTACACAAAAAATTGAGAGTTTCAGTTATTAATTGGTATTTATATCGTTAATTTATTTAATTATCTTCCATTCCAGATCGGAATATTAATGTATTTTTATTTAAAATGTGAATGTTTTGCCTGGTCGAGGTTAGGGATAGAAAATATTAAGAAACGCCTAATATCGACCTTGCGGTCGATATAAGGCACAGGCATTAAATTCAAGGCCCAGTGTCCCTGCATTCAAAATTTTTGAAATGGAAAGACACAAATAGACAAGAAATGAGCCAGTTCATTGGGATGTTCTATACTTAGGTATTATATCTGCACCAACCATAGCCCATTATTGGAGTATACACGCTATATAACTTTCCATTTTTACGATCAGTAATGAGTCGTAATCGCTTTCAGTTACTATTACGTTTTTTCCATTTTTCTGATAATGATAACCAGGCTGGTTCTGATCGTCTGCATAAAATAACACCAGTATTGGATTGGTTCAATGAGGTAATGAAGACTGTTTATTATCCCATATTGAGTATCGATGAATCTATGTTTCTATGGCGAGGACGTTTAGTGTTCCGTCAGTACATAAAAAATAAGAAACATAAGTATGGAGTGAAACTATATGAACTCTGTGAATCGAGTGGTTTGGTTATGAAAATAAAAATCTACAAAGGTAAAGCGGATCGTCCGCAACCTGGAAGCTTACATTCAGAAGAGGCCAGTTGCGACGAAGCAAAGTTTTAGGTAAAAATGTAGACTGTCGTACAGGTTCTCCTAGTACAGTCTACTATTATCAAGATTTAATTGTCACCATGTCTTGCATAACATACCTATATACAATTTATTGTAAATTAGCGTTTTTAAGCCTAAATGTCTGTGCATAAATAAAGTATATAAAGTTTTAGAATTATTGGAAGGATATCTGGACAAAGGCCATGTTGGACAAAGGCCATACAGATATTTTTTATAATTTTGTGGACCTTACTCGAAAACTGAGCAACAGAAAGACGTATATCTGTGGTACTCTAAGATCGAATCGAAAGGGCAATCCTGCGCAAGTAACAACAGCCAAACTGAAAACGGCGTCAAATTGCAGCAAAGAGTAGTGACGACGTAACAGTATGCAAATGGAAGGACAAGAGAGAAGTGCTTATAATTTCCAATAAGCATAAAATAAACCTAGTAGAAGTACGAAACAAAAATGGCAAAATTTCAACTAAACCAAACATAGTCGCTGATTATAACCTGGGTATGTCTGGTATTGACCGCGCCGACCAGATGACATCGTACTACTCCTGTTTGAGAAAAACTTTGCGCTGGCATACTAAGCCTTGTCGAGTATGTACACGGAATAAAAAACGCAAAGAGACTAGATACTTATGCGCTGTCTGTCCCGAAAAGCCTGCTCTTTGTGTGACTCCATGTTTCCGAACATACCACGTCCCGGATGAATAAAAAATTGTAATTTTTTCATTTCTTTTCGTTTTTTTTTAGCTAAAGATAATGTCTTAAAATGTAAGTAAGGTCCTATTGTAAGTTCCTATTTGTTTTCGGACATACGACGTTTCGGATGCATCAAACATTGTGTTGAGAACAGGACGACCTTAGTATATAATTTTAATGTACATAGCTTTAAAATGGCCCTTATGTGTTAATTTATAAGTTTCATTGTATTCCGTGTAATAAATCGGCTCTGTCGTGTTGACTATATCAAGCCGATAGAGCTATGTATAACAAGAGTTAAGCACGACACAGAGTCGCAGCTATCAATAAAATGAGACGCAATAGTATGACGTCGTTACTGCGTCATTCTGATGTAATGCAGCGCGCGTATTGCGCAATTATTCGCTATATAAGGTAGCGATTTTTGTATGGAAGTCAGAAGCTTCTTGCGCTGCGCGGAAGACGCCTGACTGGAACTAACTAAGAAATAAGAACTTGAGAGATAGAACTAGGAACATATATAATATGATAAGATTATAGAAGTTTACATATTATATCAGTGTTTTTATTTGGGAGCGCGCAGTCAAGTACCGGAGCGAACATACAGTCCACTAAGCCGAGGAGTAGGGACAAGGTAAACTTAGGGTCGTAACAAGGTAGACTTAGGGTCGTAACAAGGTACCAAGTTGTCGTTACGTAACGTTGTTTCGAATCTACTCCGAGGCGTCGAGGAGGCAACCACCCTGTCCGACGGATCCAGGACATATTGTTCTTGTTTTTGTTTATTATTGTTCGTACTTTTAGCTTCTAAGTGTCTCAGAAGAGTTCCTAGTTATTTGATTATAAAGAAAGTTACTTTTTTAAAGGAGATCGGCTGAATTGGGCGGAGATAGACAAGTTATTCGATATGTTCATAAAATATTTTGTATTTTTCTTTATTTTATGAGCATTTTAGATTTATCCTACAACTACGGAATGATTTTTTACCATAAAATCGTAAAAATCCTCAATAAAAATCTACCATTTTCGGTTCTTTCAGATATGGCAATATTCCAAAAGTTACCATTTATTTAAACGATAGCTGTGTCGATAATCGAATGATTTTGGATCAACAATAATGTACTTAGATAATCCGTTGTCTTCTTTGTTTTGGGTTTAATTATCGTAACTATTTATGAACGACATTTTATTGGACTCGATAATAATAATTCAACGAATAAATGACTATAGAACTATGAGAAAATGTTTTATTAATTTAATAACAATCGATTTAATAATCGATGTCAGATCGATATTATATCTGTGGCAGATGTTCAAGTGTTTGATTGACAGCTCGCTTTCTGTCATTCTCTTAGCTTCTGTTTCGGGGATTTTGTGTTCGGTGTATTTTTGTATGTTTTTCGAGTTTTTTTCAAATCGACAACCTAGTGCTACGTTTACGGACTGATTGATCTTGCTCACACGACTAAACTTGGCATTCCTGGATTTTGATTTGGATAACTTGAACGATATACTTTGGCACCCACCTGGACTCCGATATCTTCGCGATTTGGACAATGGAACAAACCCGTCGTCGTTGTGTCAATTGCGGCATATCTACTTATCGTCTGGAAATTCACCGTTTGGAAACGGAGGCTGTCCAGGCAATAGTAAGGCAACGAATTTCTCCACGAAATGTAAGTGTTACTTTTTGTATGTTTGTCTAAAAATATAGTAATACCTACCTAGGTACGATTATTTGTAGTAGGTAAGCTAATGAAAATACTTATTTTTGTTACAGGTCTCTGCGACAGACCATGTTTGCCATGCATGCTGGTTACTAATTAATCCAGTTTCGGAAACTGTGACATCTCGTATAATAGCTGATGCTGGGTCAGATGGTGCAAGTGGTACAACACAATCTACAATTGGTCATCGACATGTGTGCATTAATTGTGGAAGATCTTTATTACGCATACGCTTCCATCGACTTACAAGGACTACTGAGCGTGAAAATCACATTTATCGTGTTATATCTGAGTGGATTACTCCTCAACAAGTGAGTATCAATTATTGTTATGCAAAATAGGAAACACTACAAGTTTTTGTATTCTCTATATGTGTACCTTGTTATTGACCGAGCAAGCCTACCAGTAAGGTCTTAGCTGATGGCCGATTGTTTAAATAATATGTCTGAACACATTCTACACATGGTCGGCTAGCCCTAAACTAAGCTACAGCTTGTACTATGGGAACTAACACAACAGATATTAATACAACTACATGCATATATACTTTATATGAATACATATTTTACACCCAGACCTACAGCCAACAAATATGCTCATCACACAAATGTTGACCGAGGCGGGAATCGAACCCCCATAGCAACCCTCTGTTTGGCAGTCCGGCATGGTGACCATTGCGCCAACTGGGTCGTCTAACTGGGTCGTTTGTTTGACTATAACTTGGTACAGTTACTCAGATCTTCATGATCTTTGGTAAACGCATAGTTAAAGACAATAGAATTTCAAAGATGAGCGGGATCGGTCAGTTCAAGACGAACTACTAGTTTCCTATTTCTACTGTGTGGACAATTAAGCGTTATATCTATCTTGTACATCATATTTACATCATATTTATAAATCATTCTTATTTTAGGTACGAGAAACTAGCAGTATTTGCCACCCTTGTTGGCAGCGGGCAGACCGTGCTCCTGCAATTCAACCAGCTGTGGATTTACAAGAAAATGCCATAGATATACAACAACAGCAGCCATCTTCTCATGGAACTGTGCGTGAAACAATGATCTTGCCCCAATATGCACGGGCTAATCGTTCTGAAAGTGAGTGTTTTGTTTCATTTTGTCAAGGCATTGAAAGACATAGAGTTCCAATGAAGTTACGAGGAATGCTGTTAAAGTGTTATAATTATTACACACCTATGAACAGCCGAGTGTGCACATTGCATTTAAGGAACACTGTGTGGGATTTCTTAAATGAAAGTCCTTATAATAATAACCACTCTTTCACTGTAAACCACATCGAAGATATGATGTCTTTGCTGAAAACGGCAAATGAGACAGTGCTGGACTTCGAAAATATAAATAATATGCCAGATCACTTAGTGCATTATTGGCTGGGAAAGACCAAAGAACAATATAATAATATTTTAGATGAAGTTCCCCGTTTGAATGGGACACATCAGAAGAAAACAGAATTGCTTCAGAAAACACTCTCAGTTTGAACGAAACAGGAAATACTGTCACTGTAAATGAAACTACGGGCACGCCTTTCGCCACCCCAAAACCATTTCGGAAAAGAAGACGGCCTGAAGTAGAAAAAGATACAACACAACAAGAAGCTGTAAATATTTTACAAAGAATGTACGAATCTAGAAACAGCAGGAATGAAAATGACGCATTTGGAGAGTATGTCTCGATGAAACTGAAACAAATAAAAAACAGTCATGCTAAGAATACTGCTCAACATCACATTAACAATATTTTGTACAATGCGTCAATGGGACAATATGATTTTCCAACAACCACAGACCCAACCGCTAGTAGTTCCTGGGGATACAACTCTGAACCAAATCTATCCACTTTTTCGGAAAATAATGCTGACTGTAGCTCGGGAGGATACTACACCGCACCGAGTCCCTCGGCTTCATTTGAAACCAGTTCTTCGGATAACCCCAGGACACATACTCGTACCAGCGCAAGAACACAGAGTCCGTCTAATTTATCGGAATCAAGCCAAGATTCGACCCAATCATTAAACGATTTGTTGGAATCAATCAAAAAAAATATTAGTAAGGTAAGGTAGGTACCTACCTAAAGTATGATTAGATTAGATCATATTAAAAGTAAATAAAAAAATAATTAAAAATGTTGTTTGACTTACCTGTATGTATTCCTTTAAAACCTCATTGAGAGCCTCGCACACTTCTGGTACGATAATAGATATCACTTGGTCTGACAACTTGAACACATTTCCAAGACTTTTATAACTGCTACCAGTTGCCAAAAATCTTAACGTTACCGCAAGTCTTTCCGTCACACTTACAGATTTTCTAAATTTAGTGTCTCGTTTGCCTATTTTTGCCCCAATTAAATTTTGTAGATATTCAAATTCGGAACTGTTCATTCTTATAAAATCTTTTAAGCAACCGTCAATACCCAAATCCTTGAGATAGTCTGTGGCACTATATTTTCCTCTAGCTTTTAGCGTTTGGCGCATCCAATAAGAGCGCTTTTTCTTCTTTTTTAAACAAAAAATAAAAGCTATTCCAATGAGCAAATCTTCTTCCATTTTCGTGTAGACGTCCTCGGCCCTCAGAAGGCGAAACCAAACTGCGAGCCAATACTAGATGTTAAAAAATGTTTAAACATTTTCCATCAATGTAGGAGCACTTATAACATGTAACAGTTTCTAACAAAATGCAACAATTGTTAACATTTGTTAGTAAATGTTTTGGTGTTATAAAATGTTTACAAACATTTTCTAACGGCAATGTGGGAGCACCATTACCTATTGTATAGCACATTATTATACCTACATGTTTACCTAACTGTGATTATTTTTAGGTACCTACCAACAGAATACGGTCTAGCAATGTCAGCCTCATCTAAGATTAAAAAAAATGTCAAGAAATATAGAAAAAGAATCCAATACGATAGAAGTAAGATTAAAGATGCAATATATGCTGTAAAGCATGACAACATGAACATTAGAGAGGCAAGCCGGGTATTTCAAATACCAAGGACTACTATTCATGATAGAATCCATCGAAAAGTTGATGAAGAAACTCTTAAAGTTGGAAGAGAAACTGTTCTTAACGAAAAAGAAGAAGAGGTTCTCGTTGAATGGCTAATCAAACTATCTTCTTTAACTTTCCCAGAAAACGCAGCGATTTAATAAATACTGTTGCCAATATTGTGAAAGAAGATGGTATACCAAATGTTTTTAAAATTGGGTGTCCTGGTATTAAATGGTACAACTTATTTATAAAACGACATCCAATCCTCAGTAAAATAACCCCTGAAGCTATAAGTCACGCTAGAGGAATAATTACTGAAGAATTAATTAGAAGCTGGTTTAAAGGTTTAATGTTGTACTTAAGAGAGACAGGAAACGAAGGAAACGAAACAAACTTTACGCTCTTCCACCAAATACTACGCATATAATGCAACCTGCCGATGTCAGCGTTTTTAGGCCATTAAAACACCAATGGCGTCAAACAGTAAAAGAATGGCAAGACAACGCGCAAAACTTTAACAAAACACTTAACAAAGCCACATTTTGTCCATTACTATCAGAAACTTTAAAAAAACCTACAATAGATACCATAAAGAACGGATTCAAAAAGTGTGGTTTACATCCATTTAATCCAGACGCAGTTGATTGGCTAAATGTGTAAAAAATATTCAAGAAAATATGATAAGTGAAGAAATAAATGAAAAAACGAAAACATGTCGCAATCTTAACTTAAAATTACTCTAAAAGTTTTAAATATTTGCCAGGAAGAATTGAATAAATCAGGGATGGACCTCGCCACGATTACAAGTTTCTTGAAAAGACATATACAAAAGGATAATAATTAGAATACTATGCAAGAGGAGTCAACAATTATGTTAGAAGATAACAGTAATGCTAACGACTGGTAGCCCTGATCCTACCTCACAAAACGAAGACGAACATTTTGACCCTAATCTGAGCTATGTTATGCAATAATGTGTTAACCCACAAAAAAAAAAATTTATGCTAGTGACATCTAGTAACGCGGGCCAGTACTACTCAACGCTTGAAAAAATGACCAAATCGGTACAAAATTGAATAAAGCGACATCTATTGAAAAACTCATAATGCAAATTGGGGACCATCACTCATAATTTTTTTGCAATAATCGATCACAAACTTGTCAAGACTCGCGCGTTTTTCAATGTTTGGTTTTTAATGTAAAAAAAATAGATTTTATAATTTAAATAGGTTTTAGTGAAGGAAAATGTATTATAAAATGTGATTTTGGCTAGAAAAACATGAATGTAACCCATTTTATCAATCCTCAGAGTACTTTTACATGATTACTGCCTGCAACTGATTTAAGGTAAGTTTGCAATATCATTGAAATATGATTTTTATTGTTTATGTATATTAAATTTACTATTATTAACCCTTCACGGATTAAATCTTAGTATTACACAGCTTTACATTTCAACAAGTATCTGTAATCATTGATAAATTTATCAATTAAAATTCATTTGAAGTTTAACTGATTATTGCAAAACTATTCGACTGCCTATTGATGGTTTAGTATATTTTAAATATTGATGATTCAGAACATTTTAAATATTTCTTACGAGTATCTAATTATCGATATTGGTTAACTAATTATCGATTTAATTCGACTAAGTAATATAAATTTAAAACTTTTCATCGCTGAATGTAAATATAAAACAATTAGGTACTTAATTGATTATTACCTTCATTACAAATTATATTTTTTTAATAAGCCATAACGTGTTATCCAACAGTCTACTCTTCAAAATATTATAGCTGTTCAATTTTATTCTTTTTAGGCTGCCACCATGAGCAGAGCACAAAAACTAATTGCAATGGTTCGTGAAAAGCAGCGTTTATCTGACGAAGATTCGGAAAAAGAAAATGTCCTAGAAACTAACAATAGTCCAGTAACAATGCTAGCTAGGGTAAACCAAGATCCAGTTCTTAAATTTTTCAATACTGCTTCATCTTCAATAACAACCGAACAAATGGCGCTTAATTTTGATAATATAGAAGATTTCCCGAGTCTGATACAACCCGAAGATTTAAACATTGTTGAACATATAGAAAAACAACCTACTGCTTTAACTTTTATAATGAAACCACAAACTGACGATGTTCTCGAAGAAAGTAAAGAAGATAATTTAGAAACAGAATCACGTTCTGTCTTTATCGACTCTAACCCTCCTGTGATTGTTATCGGTAATAATGATGTAGAAATCATAAACACCGTTCCTTTACCTCCAAATTTTAATGAAAGTTTTAAAACTCAGCCTTCTGCTTTAACTTTTATATTGCAACCACAAACTGAGGCTGTTATGAAAGAAAGTCAAGAAGATAATTTAGAAACAGAATCACGCTCTGTCTTTATCGACTCTAGCACGCCTGTGATTGTCATAGGTAATCACGATGCAGAAACCATAAACACCGTTTCTTTACCTCCAAGTTCTAATGAAAATTTTGAAAATCAGCTTAACATCACAGAACAACAAATTGAAATCTTGGAAGAAGAACAAATTGGAGATATCATATTCTAGAGAGATAGAAGAAACAGCAAAAGATCGATTGCAAAGGAGTCAAATTGGTAGACCTAAGCGAGGAAGAAAAAGAAAAATTAAAGATCAGCCTCGAACAGAGCGAAAACGAAGAGCAAATGTTAACGAAAAGTACGTTAATGCAAAAGGAAAAGAAGTATTACCGAAACTTTTTGACGAAACATTCCATTGCCGTTGCAAAAATAAATGCACAGAAATTATTTCAAATGCAAATCGAAAACGAGTTTTTGATCAATTTTGGTCTCTTGGGTGTTATGAAGGTCGCTGTGCTTTTATTTGCGGAAAAGTTAAACAAACTAATAAAGCTAGATGTTATGCTACTTCAAATTCGAAAAGAACATATTCTCGTAAATATTTTATTGATGATACAGAAACTTGTAAGAAGACTTTCTTGAAGACTCTTAGTATTTGCCAAAGTAGAATCGATGTAGCACTTCGGAAGAAATATAGAGCATCCGATTTTAAAGATAATAGAGGAGCAGCTAGTGGTGGAAATAATAAAACCAGTGAAGAAAATATCACGAGAATAGTTGATCACATTAATTCTTTCCCAAGATATGTAAGCAATTATTGCCGAGACAAGACTGATAGTCGTTATTTAAACACAGATCTCAATATCCCAAAAATGTACGATTTATTTAAGTCTAAGTATCCAAATATTAATGCCATGCCTAGTCTTGCTACTTATAAGAAGATATTTTATGAAAAATTTAATCTTAGATTTAAGCCTCCAAAAAGCGACACCTGCAAAACTTGTGATATTTTTTCTGCCAGTATAAAATCTCTCACAGGCGTTTGTGCTCAAGAAGCGAAGCGAAAAGTTGATGAGCATATGAACAAAGCTTATGCACTAAGGAACAAAATGACTGCGGATTTAAAATTGGCTTCGGAAGATGAAACCATAGAAACACTTACTTTCGACATGCAAAAAACGCACTCTCTGCCTAAAATTCCAACTAACGTAGCTTATTATAAGCGCCAACTAAATTTGTACAATTTAGGCATATTTATCGGAAGTACCAAAAACTCTGTATTTAATTTGTGGCTTGAACATGAAGGTGGCAAAGGTACACAAGAAGTTGGTTCGTGTTTAAGAAAATATATTTTAAACAATATTCAACCACCTGTAACAAAACTTATCTTATGGGCTGACTCGTGCGGTGGACAAAATCGGAGCATTAAGCTTGTCCTTATGTTGATACATACGATGCAGCATCATCCATCTTTGAACTCTATAACTCTGAAATTTCTTTTGTCAGGGCACAGTTTTTTGCCAAATGATGCAAATTTTGGCGTAATAGAAACTCAAGTAAAAATCCAACAAAGACTGTTACACAATTGATGACTTTGCTGAGAGCATTAAAACATCTAAGAAGCATAAGAAATTTACAGTTTGTAGAATGGATAAATCTGAGATGCTATCTGTAAAGCCTCTAGAAAAAGCAATAACAAACAGAAAGGTTGATAGTACGAAAGATAAAGTAAACTGGTTGAATGTTCATGAAATTGTCATAGAAAAAGATTTTCCTTATATTTTAAAAATAAAGAATCACATCGATCAAGAAAATGCCCAAGTAGTCACTATTGTAGTCACTAAAATATGTTTTGCTTGAAATTCTCAAAATAAATGTAAGTCGGGTTAACATATTATTGCATAACATAGCTTAACAAAAAATGAAATCTAAGAAAAATCAATGTAATAATGTTTCACAAGCATATGATACATTATTGCAAATTAAAAAATGAGAATAATATTCAAAAAATCAACCAAATAATCAAATAGGTAGAAACATTAAATCAACAATTCTACGAAAAAAGCAGACAATTAAATATCTGAAACTAACATAATTATAATCTTAAAGAATAACCATTTATTCGTTGAGAATATAGGTTAGGTACATACATTCAGCCTTTCCGGCGCTCAACAATACAATTCCAAGCATACAATTATTCAAAATAGGAAAAAATAATATTAATTTGAATAGAGATCTCAATCAGTATTATAAAATTTAACTTCTTCTTCTGAAAAATGTTCAATGCCTTCTTCACGGTACCCATCAATATCTTCTTCCATAGGAACTCCTTGAGTCGTCTTTAAGAAATCGTAAAAGGGTTTAGCGTCTGCGGGTACCAGTTTCATGAGATCTTTTAAATCTTTAACTTTTTCTTTACTCAAAGCTTTTCCTTCAGGCCAACATTCTGGCAGATTTATGTTTTTTAATGATGCTTTACGACCTTTGCCTGCCTTCTCAATAGTGACTACTTGGGC